>JALIGW010000060.1:2020000-2037500 GCA_023053685.1 Diadophis punctatus similis | reverse complement strand
GTGAGGTAAGAAGGGGAGAGGAGAGGCCGATCGTAACTACTCATTAATTTTCAAGCTCTGTCTATTTATCAAGCCTGATCACATAGTTCCATAGCGGACCATGGGTATTTAGCTAGTATATATAATATAAAGTGATGCAAACTTTGAAGGGCTAGCAGTAAGTGGTCAGTTGCAATAAGTCCTGGGCTGCCGCAATCTCTATGACCAATAAATGGCAGCGAATGGTTAAATGTTTTCTGTATCTTTTTGCTGCTCTCTAGTGATGCACCTGCATTTTTGGAGGCAAGTTGTGGTAGATTGAGTGGGAAAATAGTCATTGTCTTTACTACTTATTATTTTGAATTGGAGCTTTGAACAAAATGTAGCGCCTGGGATTTCATCAGTGCTCCATCTGCCAGGATTAAGCAATTCAGAACAAAGTTTTACTTGCAAATATAGCTCAGGAGCCAGTTTGTTGTAGTGGTTTTAAGGCACTAGGCTAGAAATGGGGAGGCCATGAGTTCTAGTCCCAACTTAGGCACAAAGCCAGCTGGGTGACCTTGGGCTAGTCATTCACTTTCAGCTGTAATAAACAGGATATGGCAAACTGTTCCTGAAATTTGGCCAAGAAAACTGCAGGGATTAGTCCAGGAGTCAATATTTGAAGGCACCAAAAGAAAAAGAGGAAGAAGAAGGAGCAGCTCAGAAGATATGTTTGGGGTGTTGTGTTGTGTTGTGTTGTTGTGTTTGTTGTGTTGTGTTTTGGAAATGCACTGAGCCTTTAAAGTATTCCAGGCCTTTTGATCACAGGGAAATCGAAAGAAAGAAAGAAAGAAAGAAAGGAAGGAAGGAAGGAAGGAAGGAAGGAAGGAAGGAAGGAAGGAAGGAAGGAAGGAAGGAAAGAAAGAAAGAAAGAAAGAAAGAAAGAAAGAAAGAAAGAAAGAAAGAAAGAAAGAAAGAAAGAAAGCCCCCTCCTCATAGTAGGCATATGCTAAACAGCATTTAAATTTCAGGCTGATTAAAAAGACTAAATCAACATGTTGGCCTTAATTAACATGACCTCAGAATTGTCAGGCATTGCCCAAGCGACAGCCTGAAAATACAGCACTTCACATCCCATCCATCCCACCAATTAAGAAGCTGGGCAAGCCATGCATCTAACCTGTTTTTTTTTTTGCCTAGGATGGCAACAGGAGAAATTGTGAAGAGGTCTGTAAACAGCTCCCAAAATGACAGTGAGCTAAGGGTTAAAGTAACACTGAATGTGGCATAATAATGCCAATTGTACAATGCAGTTTAAAGTCTTTATCAGATCATAAACAAGATGACTGCAGGGGAATTGTACAAAGTCAATTACGATTTGTACAGAGCAATCTTCCCAGAATTGTAAACTGCCATGCTGGCTGACTATTCTGGAAACTGTAGTCACACCACATGTGGGTGGATAAAACCACCTGTGGGTTGGGTAAAACTGGGAAATAGGTTTTGAGAAGCAAGTTGCAAGTCATAAGAGAATGCTAATGCAAAGACACTGGTGTCTCACAATCATTCCACACTACAAACAAAAACCTACTTAACAATGTGGAGGGAAAAAACCCTCAGTTTCTTTCTCTGTGGTCTCAATAACCTGGAATGTGACTCAATGCCTCAAACACAGCCAATAACCAGGATTCTGGCACGGAGAGAAAGGCAGATCCTTCACCTTCAAGGAATCAGAAACTATAAATCAAGGGAACCGAGTTTTGATGAATAGCATGTAAGAATAGCTATCCTTTGAAATACTGCTCCTTAGACTATACCTTACTTCCTCCACTGCCACATCCTTGGAACACACATAAAGTGGGAAATTGATTGGCAAATGAGAAAATACTACCAGAGATTATTTCAGAGAAAATGGCTTCTGGGACTTAGTCAAGGTCTTATAATTCATGCCCACCCTAATGCTCCCTAGTCCCCACCTGGATTAGCATAGATCAGGGGTGGGCAAATTATGGTACTTTGAGGACCCTGGACTTCAACTCCCAGAATTCCTGAGCCAGCCATGCATGCATGGCTGGCTCAGGAATTCTGGGAGTTAAAGTCCACAGCTCTTCAAAGAGCCTTAGTTTGCTCACCCTTGGCATAGATAACTAATAGCTAAGGCCCCCAGATTTGCTGTCCAAATTGTTTCCTTTCCACAAAAGATGTGGAGAACAGCCACTACTAGTTATAGCTCCAATTTCACAACAGGAACAGTGGGATTGAAATTATTTTCCACATTCACCCATCTCCATGTTGACATAGTCATTATAAGTTTGCATTTCTCTATTACTCACAAAGATTGTCAAAAAGAGCAACATTTGCAATACAAACAAGTAATCCTACCCTTGTGTGCTAGCAAAATCAGAAAAGCAGAATTTAGAAAGCAGAACTAAGCCTCCACATTTGCTAACAAAAAATTAAATACAGTCTTAAAAGTATTTGCTGGCATGCTATAAAGACAAAAATAATCCTATGTATAGGATATTCAAAGTACCTTCTTCCAATTATTTTTTTAAACTTTCCAGTCTATAATTCTGAGATTTTCTGGTAATATCCCATCAAAGTACCAACAACAACTGAGCCTGTTTTGCTTTTCCAAGTTATAACCAAGAAATGTGAGGATTAAAATAATTTGTTCACAGTGAAATAATATCTAGGCTGTATCACTGCAGATAATTTAAATTTTAAATTTTTAAAAATGGAAAAAGTGTTTTAAAAAATTCTCTGTATGTTAAGGAGAAATGTCCCAATCCTTCTTCCTTTGAGCTTTTCTATGCGAAGGAATCTTTTTTCAATGAAAAAATGTTCTGTTGCAATATAACATAGTATACTGTAGCTCAAATTCTTCATTGTGAACAATTTCAATGGATCTAGAGAAACAGTGTTGATTATGCATTAATAATTGGAAAGAGTTTCATTATACTACAGAATCTGAAATAAAACCAAGTACAAAGAACTTTTATTACATATTATATTTTGTAGCAATTCTAACAAATTCCATCAAGAAAAGACCTGGGTGAAAGAGAACCTTGCTTAATCCCAGCAAATTATGGGATGGAACTAGTATGTTCCAGCAAACAACTTTTGTTTTTAAACTTTCCATAATCAGCAGCTGTGCCTTCTCTGAGTAGATACTGTGGAAAAATAATGCCATCATTGTTTTCCTAACTGTACACAAAATCTCTAGAGATAACTGTTTAAAGGAAAACAATTGTCATTTTCAAGAGTTGTGGCACGGTATATTCTGGAATATGTTCTAGATAAATAACTTATGTAAACTATACACTGAGCTTGAGAAAAGGTTTGTGTAGGAAGAAAGACACAACTTTCTTGGTAAATAGCAATGTTCATGGAGAATAAAAGGGCTAAGATCCTGTGGGATTTCCAGATCCACACTGACAGGCAGGTACTGGCCAATCAACCAGACATTTTGGCAGTAGACAAGGACCAGAAGATAGATGGTAATAGATGTAGCAGTATCAAGTGGTAGCAACATCAGAAAGAAGTAGTATGAAAAAATGAAGAAGTACCAGGGCCTGAAGGAGGAACTAGAGAGGATGGAGAAACTAAAGGCCAAAGTGGTCCCAGTGGTGGTAGGAGCACTTAGGGCTGTAACTCCTAAGCTGGGAGAGTGGCCCCAATAGATCCCAGGAACATCATCAAAGCATCAAAGAAGAGTACAGTGCCAGGAACAGCTAAGATACTTGGGAGTTTGAGGGTCCTGGCTAAGATACAGTGCCAGAACCCTCAAACTCCCAAACCTCTGGTACAGGACCTGATATTGAGCAACCACCCATAGGGATGAAAAGGGAATTTATATAAAAAATAGCATGTTGAAATCCAGGTATTTCTAGGAGAAGATTAATCAAGAGATTTGCTAACTCTTTACATCTTTTTGAAAAGCAGGCACTTTTTGGAATTTCATGATATGGCTACTAGGTAGAAAGTAGTTGCCTTTCCTAGTGTAGTCATGGTAGCACTGTCAGTCGCACAACGAAAGAGTGAAATGGATAACGGAGTCTGGAAGGGCATAGATACACCATAACTTTGTGCTCCGTATTGGGGATTCTGCTTGAGAAAAGTCATTAGAAATGTAAATAGATTTTTCTGGCCAATTTCAGTTTCACATTTTCATGTACAGAGAAATAAAGTGATCTGCACAACCTTCATGTACAACCATCCTAAATATTTCTTTGGGAATATTTGTTTGTACATGAAATTTGTACTTTGGGAAATATTTTACTTACAGTAGGTTTACTTTATAGGCTCAACCCATTAATACAATAAATAAATTCCATGCCAGCTGTAGGGTGTTTGACCTTCGTGAAGAATATACACGGGAAGGGGGGAAGTATGCAATGCAAATTTGAATATAATTATCTAATTATTATCTAATTATTCTGAACAAAACATGCTGTTTCTAAGTTTTGTGAAAATCTAAGCTGGAAAGGAATGCAATAAGCTTGACCCATAGGATATAGATTTAGTGTTTTGGTAGACTTTACTGTTATGATAATTGGGATATTATTAAAAGTCAAATTGGTTTTGAGCAAATCCCCTGAAATATAATATTTTATTTAACTGTGAATCAGAAGTGGGTTCCTGCCGGAGCTGTCCAATACATAGCTCGGGTAGGGAGCAGCCAATTGAGCAATTTGTGCGTGACCGCTCTGGAGCCCTCTCTGCCGGTCCGTCACGCGCGTTGCCATCTTTTTCGGTGAATTTTTGGGCAATTTTGCTTCTGCACATGCGCGAAAGCAAAATTGTGCGAGGGGGCGCACACGCGTAGCGAGGGGGCACAGCCCCGAAACGTGGAGATGTGCGCACAGCGCACCAGCACCAGTAAGTAAGCAACCCGCCCCTGCTGTGAATACTAACATGCAGGATCTTCCAGCAGATATTTCATATGACAACACTGCTAATACAGTAAGTTAATAAAAAAATAAATAAAAACATATGTAAAAGTCCCTTCATCAAGAATATGAGGTTGCACAAATACTGAAATTTTTTATAAGGGGAAATGCAAGGTTATAAATATATCATCCACAAACCTTTGGTGATCTTTTATAAACTCTTTCAATCTTATCTAAAATACAGGAATAATCATTCTGGCTCCAACTATGCATCTAATTACAAGTCACTCTATCAAGATTGGAGAATCTCCAGCCTCTTTTCTCAGCTCTCTTCCCTTTGGCCTTGAGCCCTTTGTTTTTCCAGTTGCTCAGTATTTTTTGCCAAACATCTGAACAGACAAGTGGGGGAAGCAAATTATAAACGGGAGAAAATGTAATTAGTGGTTTGCCAAAAACCATATGAAGCAATGTAGCATAACCTCAATATCACCATCGAACACCCTCTCAAATTTCTAAATCACCCAAGAACGAAGGTTTCAATGTGTCCAACAAGGATGTGTGTGGCTACTCATGAATGGAGAATATAATTATATAGATAAATGATTGTATGTGATGACAGATATCATCAACTGATACTATAAAGTGCAGAAGAGAGCAACCAGGATGATAAAGGGTCTGGAAAATAAAACATACAAAGAGCGGTTGCAGGAAATGAGCTTGGCCAGTCTGGCGAGGAGAAGGACCAGGGGTGACATGATAGCAGTGTTCCAATACTTGAGGGGATGCCACAGAGAGGAGGGGGTCAGGCTGTTCTCTATGGCACCAGAAAGCCAAACAAGGAATAATGGATGGAAGCTGACCAAGGAGAGATTCAACCTGGAAGTGAGGAGAAACTTTCTGACGGTGAGAGCGATCAACCAGTGGAACAGCTTGCCAGCGGAGGTTGTGAGAGCCCCAACACTTGCGACCTTCAAGGGGAGACTGGACTGCCATCTGTCTCAAATGGTGTAGGAACTCCTGCTTGAGCAGGGGGTTGGACTAGATGACCTACAAGGTCCCTTCCAACTCTAATAATAAATCTAAATCTATGAAGAAAGAAAGCTTAGCTGAACTGATGAAGGAAGAATGTATATGCCTTAATGGATGGAAAGATGTGTGCCTCAAAAGGGATTCCTTGAATATGCAGCTCTTAAAAGATTCTTCATGAGGGAAAGCAACCCATGGATTGAATTATTTATTTATTTATTTATTTGTTTGTTTGTTTGTTTGTTTGTGTATTTAGTTGCTTTTATATGCCGCCCAACTCCCATAGGACTCAGGGCGGCGTTCCTTACTCCTCATCTGGCTTCTAGTGACTTAGGACGTTCTAGTGGTTAAGATGTTGGACTAGGAGTGAAAAGACCTAAGTTATATCCTTCCATTAAACACAGAAGCCAATTGGGTGACTGATGTTGGGCCAGTCATTTGTTCTTAGCCTCATCAGCGTCCAGTTTTCCAATAAACCAGTAAAAAAACAACAACCCCAAGATCCTTTGTTGTATTGTGGGAAGTTAGTACCTACCCCTCTCCTAGAAAAATGAAATATCCTAGGAAATATTAAAAGGCAGAATATATTCTATAGAATATCCCTGGAAACATGCTTTTAAGCAGACAAAAGACTCCTCTTAGTAGCCCCCACTTTTGTCAATGGGACATTAAGGACTGGGTCCAGCAACAGTCTTCTACATAACAAATAACCATATTAGAAATCCCAAAGCCTTTTCATTACACCACATGGGACCTGGGAAGATTACATCAGCCTGGGACTTAGGATAGTTGCCCCAGCATGCCCATGGGAATCTGACAGCCAATGGAATACATTTCTGTAACAGGAAAAGGAAACTCTTAGGGCGGGGCCCAACAGAGGTTATAAAACCAGGAGACTCAGCATTCCTTCTCTCCCTGGACCCAACATCTGAAGCATGTGATCCACCTTTTCGGTTCAGGAGCTCCTGCCGTGTGCTCCTGTTCCTTTGTTCTCCATTAAACCTTCTTTCCAAGCAACTTCCATGAATCCACTGTCTTTTTCCCCACTTGGAACTGAACCCAGAAGGATATTCCTTACAACAGCATCATGTACTAACAAGCTTTGCCCTAAGAGCTATGTGATCTCAATCTGAAAGAAATGGACCCTGCAACAAAATAGGACAAATCTTAAGAATGACAGTAACTTCTGCATTAGCTTTTACCTCCTGCAAGGGGCACTGATGTATAGCAGGCACACAGTTCAGCCTTTAGCAATTGATCACTGGCAAGAGAGGAAGGCACCTGGAGGTTGGGGAACTGGGGTTTGAAACTGTCACTTGGAGTTCACATCAGAGGTGAGTTCCTCCCGGTTCTATAGAACCGGTAGTAACGTGATGGCCTGGGTCGCTAGAACCGGCAGCGACCCAGGCCTGCCACGCCCCCGAACCAGCTCTCTCAGCAGCGCCATAGGCACCACCATCTTGTTTTTTGCTTCTGCGCATGCGCAGAAGCTTTGTTTCAGCACTACGCATGTGCAAAGTGCACGCAAAGCACGTGCGCGGCCACGCAAAGCCCCACTGAGCAAACCGGCAGCAATTAAAACCAGAATCCACCCCTGGTTCACATATCCCAGTGATGGCGAACCTTTTTTCCCTCGGGTGCTGAAAGTGCATGCGCGCGCGCTATCACGCACGTGTGAGTGCCCACAACCATAATTCAATGCCTGGGGATGGCGAAAACGGCCTCCCCCGCCCCCGCAGAGGCCCTCTGGAGGCCAGAAACGGCCTGTTTACCGACTTCCGGTGGGACCGATAGGCCCGATTTTCGCCCTCCCCAGGCTCCAGAGGCTTCCCTGGAGCCTGGGGAGGACAAAAACGCCCCCGGAGGCCCTCCGGAAACCTAAAATGCTCTCCCAGAGCCTCTGCGCCAGCCAAAAATCAGCTGGCCAGCGCGCAGATGCGCACTGGAGCTGAGCTAGGACAACGGCTCGCGTGCCGGCAGATATGGCTCCGCGTGCCACCTGTGGCACGCGTGCCATAGGTTCGCCATCACTGACATATCCCATGACAGCTCCTAATTCAGAGGCTTGATGGCTCCTCCATCCAGAAACATATTCTTTCCCTTTCTCTGGTGCCCTAACCTATCCTTCCTTCTATTAAACCCCTAGATACCCCCATTCTACACAGTCCAGAGCTCACTTTATCTCAACAGCTGTTTCTTCCTAGAACCAATAATTACAGAACTGACTTTTCAGACACAACTGTAATCCAGCCTCAACCTCTTACCATATTCCAAAATGCTATGCAGATGGTGAAAAGGACTCTTGTAAAGAAAATGTTCAATATTTTACTGAAGTGGAGCTTTAATTAATCTTGGAATCAGGTAATTGCTTCTTTAAGTATATCATCACCCTAATTGTTACTGGGTTCAATTAACAAGAAAACAAAAATATTTAAATTGGGGAGGGGAGCTTGACTTGCCAATATTGAAATAAATTACTTTTGGCAAGTAATTCACAGACTTCCATCTTAATTGCCATTCCCTGATTACAAAGGCCAATGAATGGAATGTGTGTCACATTCCAAATAATCTTTTACCACTTTTAGCCCTGTAAAAATTGGCAACGTGAGCACAGTGTATAATCACTATTAACCATGGAAACAAAAATCTGAAGTACTTTGAAGGCTCCAGATAAGGTAGAACCATTGGGACCTCTAAAACTGAATATCAACTATATATCCCCCATCTTGCCAATGGGTCATCCCACCTATCTATTTATGCTGTACTGAAACTGTGCAGAACTACTTAGAGATAAGCAGCTGGCGTGGAAATAATTTAATCCATTAAGGAAGTATTTCTTATTTCATTAGTCTAGAGATGACCTGAAACCATTTACTTTTAATCAATTTTCTCGTTACTTAGATTTAAGAATGACAACAAATTAATTCTCCTTTCCAGCAACTTTTTAGAGCTTTCCATTAAGTTTTCAAAAATAATCTTGAAATATGTATCAGTCTACCTCCCATAATTGTGAGTATCTTTCCCAAAGGCTAGAAATCCTGCAAATATAGTGATTTCAACTTCCCAAATGTTAAGCCAGCAACTCATTGAAAGCTGAAGCCTACTTTTTTGGAGGATACCCAGAACTCCGTCCTGCACTCCTTGAGAAATTGGCAAGGTTGAAAAAGTAATATACAATCACTGCATGTTTACTCACACTCTTTGTCTAAAAGTTTAGAATTGAGAGCCCATGGCAGCATCCCATTTTTTCTTCATAAAAACTGGTAGGAAGTAATTCAACTAAACCCATCAGTGAACTGCTTTCACTTAGTGGGACATTGAAACTAAATGTCTTCAGTAGATATCTGGAGTTCTGACTATTCCCAATCCATCTTGGGCAATCCATTTTTGAATGGTCTTCAGAAAATCATTTTCTCTCCCATTTTATAAAAAATTAAAGTGATGAAGAAGAACGTAGGCTGTCCAAAGAAATTAAGAATTTTTAAAATGGTGTCTTACATGCCATTTAAGTGATTATAAGGCAAACACAAATTATAACTTATTTTACTTGGTAATAACTCTGATGGGGATGAATCTAAATTGCTCAGTGAGCTTATAACTGAACATTCCCTCCAAGACTTGGCACAATAACTTCACAATATCTCCTAGCATAGAGGCAAGCAATATTCCTGAAAAGCTGTTAAAGTAGGTTAGAAACCAAATCATAAAACTAGAGTTTACAAAGTTCCATCATTAAATTCTAGAATCTCTGAGTAAGCTTTTCCTTTGTCAGTTTTCATCTCCAGAAGAGATGTACCTCTGATAACGCTGCTCTATGTGACATAAATAATGGATCTCTTAATGCTGTAACCTTATTACCAGGAATGACATAAAGGATAAATGCTTTCTGAAAGAGACTTGCAATGCCAAAACACTAAAGAAAGGTGTTGGAAAATCCCAAAGGAAACTTGAACATAAACATCCATTAGCACTATATTTTTGGCTACTAGATGTAGTGTACATTGGTTGAACTAATAGTAATGAAAAGAAGCAGGGCTTGTCAATATTATATATAAAAAAGGTTGGCAGCTAACATTTTACTCAGTATGCCTCTTTTTGTTCTCCTGTTTTTCTAAATGGCTGCATAAATGAGTACAAAAAGAATATATGAAATCAAATGTTTAAAAAGGGCAGGAAAAAAAGAGTCACAGATTGCTATCAATATTACTAACCAAAAATGGATTATCTAAATAAAATGACCAAATAAAATCCTACATAGCATGAATCGAGTCTGAAGCTGTTTGGGACCGAAGCTACAGGTCTTGAGGAATGGGTGTGGGTTATTTGTTTATTTTATGTGCTGTCCATCTCATCTAGAGGTGACATATATGTACTTGCCTGCTCATTTGGTGCTCTCTGCCATATGCTTAAGGCTCAGAAGAGCAATGGACACATTTCTTATTATAGACTTGTGGCAAAAAGAAGGCTATCATGATGCTAAATCATCAGTTATGAGGTAACATTTTTTATTTAGATTGTACTTATAAAAGAATCAAGCTATGATGGCTATGCAAACTTTCTAAGGAGCTAATTTGGGATGAACAAGGACATGTATGAAGCGTCTCTTTCTTTTAAAGAATTTGCACATTACTTGCTAATAATGAAAAATGCTGTAGTATTCAAAAAGAGGAATTCTGCAACCCATTCCTTTGAGTAATAAATAACATTAGGTATTTTCTGTAGATGCCAAGGTCCAATATTATCAAATTCACCAGAGATCACCTTTACACATTACAATTGGGTTGAGTTGCTTGTTTTTTGAGCAGAAACATTGCAGAATAAATTAATGATGCTTGACAATCATGGTAGCTACCTGTTATGAGCCATTATTGGCAAAGGCCAGAATTCCATAATTTAAATGAATTAAGCCTATGCCACCGATCTCTGGACTAGCAGTAAAGCTCAGGCAGATGGTCCAATGAGGAAAATTTGCAGAGGTTACAAGGGATCATGATATCAATTTTTAAAAACAGGAAAGACTGAACTGAATACAGTAGGCAAGTAGGCAAGATCTTGTGAGGCAAGATCTATCAAATTAAGAAAGAATGACTGTTGTAAAATCATCTGTACCAAGAATTCTGAAAAGGTGAAGAGCAGGGTCAAGAATCAAGAATGTCTTAGGGCAGTGATGGCTAACCTTTTCCGGACCGAGTGCCCAAAGCATATGCAGGCGCAAGCACCCGAACCCCCCCAAATGCAATGTGTGCGCACACCCATGCATGCACCCCACCCATGTATGCGTGTGCACCTTGCCCGGGCCCAGGCCACGCATGCATGCAGGCACCCCGCATGCGCCCTTCCCCCACGCATGCACGGCAGAGACCCGAAGACCAGCTGGCTGGCAGGAGGTACGTGCGCATGCGCGGCAGAGCTGAACTGGGGCGACTGCTCGTGTGCCATCAGAGAGGGCGCTGCGTGCCACCTCTGGCACACATGCCATAGGTTCGCCGTCACGGTCTTAGGGCTTGGAATTTGTGAAACCACAACTGGCAACTATTACTCCACTTTTTTCCACGATTAAGTACCCATGACCAACACCTGCTTCACTGATCAGTAAACAATCACTTGCCAGCATCATAAGAGTGCTACTTATCAGCAGAACTGTTAAAAGTGGCTCTGAGCTGAGATAGCGCAGTGGTTAAAAGCAGCATTGCGACCTTCAGCTGATTGCTAGTTCAGCAGTCCAGCTGTTCAAATCTCACTAGGCTCAAGGTTGACTCAGCCTTCCATCCTTCCGAGGTGGGTAAAATGAGGACCCAGATTGTTGGGGGCAATATGCTGAACTCTGTAAACCGCTTAGAGAGTGCTGTAAAGCACTATGAAGCGGTATATAAGTAAAGTGCTATTGCTATTGCTATTGCTATTGCTCTGTTCTTAGGAAGAACCTTCATCTATTTTTAAAAGTTGGCTATTTCCATTGGAAAAGATCTCTCCTATTTATAAACGGGAGGTTATTCTTGAATAGTGTTGTTCTATGGGGTAACAGAAAAGTGTTGGTTACATATGAAACATTTTTTAAAAAAATTCCTCTTCATTACTATTGCATCCAACAATAGGGATTTATCATATGGTATCACTTTACTCATACCAAATGATTCCACAAGCCTGAACAGACTTAGAAGAACACACGTATGAAGAGATGGTGTTTCTTTTTTCATTCAAAGACTACCACTCCGTGGAAACTTCTTGGTCAGAACATCTTAGTTCCTGCAACATCATAGTAGTTTCAGACAAAAGGACCTGATGGCCTCTCCACATTATTGGAAGGCTGTGCAATGGTTGGGGTCATTTGACCCACAAAGGGGTTGCGATCCCCAAGTTGAGAACTGCTGCTCTAGTGGATAAGGCACAAGATTAGAAACCAGGAGATCATGAACCATGAAAGCCAGCTGGGTGACCTTGAGCCAGTCACTCTGTCCCAGCCCAACCAACTCGCAGCATTGTTGTTGTGGGGAAATAGGAAGGGGAAGGTGTGTTGCATATGTTTACCACCTTGAAGTTATTTGTAAAAAGAATAAAGACACGATATAAGCAAACTAAATAAATTCTCTTATACAGTTTTGATGGGGAAAAGAATTGTATTATTTCAAAAACTACTAATGTATATTGGGTCAGCAAGTTAAAAGAAATATATCTGTTTGCCAAGAGAATCATTTGGTCTTTCAATCACCTTTCAGTTGTTTTAAATATTTTGAATATATCCAGCTGTTTATTGCAGGTGTTTTGTTTTCTCCATGGGGGTGGTTATTTCTCCAGCGTTTATGTACAAAACAGATTTTTAAATTGGCTTTCCCCAACCTAGTGCTATCCAAAGAAGTTGGGAATGTAATTCCCATAAATCATGGCATCAGATTGGTGACTACCAATTTCAATTTCCTTTAACAGATGACTGAGGCAAAGATGATACACCAGAAATTACAGAGTTTCCTCCTCAAATTCTCCACTGAGAAATAAGTACTCCAAATACTGGTGACACACCAGTGTCTATTGGTGACCATCAGAGACTATTTATAGGAGATGTCAATGTGAAAGGATTGTATCTACAGTATAACAGTATAATTTGTTAGTAGCCAGGAAAATTTCATGGTAGCTTTGCCCCATTATATTTTTCAATTACTTAAATGCAGACACACACAAAAAATATCTTCTAAACAATAGCATTATTAATTTTGAAATGTAGCCAATAGTTATTCTAGCCAAATATGGAGTAATTGTTGTCCATGCACTTGCTCAGCATTTATTACAGGGTCTAGTGCCATGATGTGCAATAATGGAAATGGTGACATTCAGAGGGCATCACTATAAATCTACTAAGTACACAAACAACCTAATCATCAAAGAATGTGTGCCAGCAGGTAGACCCCTGAAATAAGGATCAAAGCATCCTCAAATGTAAGGAAATTGGCGCTAGATTCAGGAGATGGCAATTGGTAGGTCTCAGAACTGGATTATGAATGAAATTAAAGAATGTAGTGCATATTATTGAACATTCAAACAATATATCATGGATCCCTTTCATTTAGAATTTAGGCCTGGGCATGAGATGAAAACTACATGGGTCACTGTATCAGGTTACTTACATCAGGTTCTGAATCCAAGGAATTCAGGCTTTCTGGTCTTGCTGGAACTTTTAGCAGTGTTTAATACCATGACAACCCATGATATATTTGTGGATCAGTCATATCTGCTGGGAGTAGGTTTTACTGTTCCTTCCTTCCTTTAAGAGTTTATGTCCAGTTGTGCTAGGGGAGAAGTTGTTGAACAAATGGTCTCTCTTCCTTAGTAATGAGTCCAGTTTGGACTGTCAATTGTTTGATTAGCAGGTAGAGACATTGGGAAGTAAAAGTCAAGTTATCACTCCACTTTGGTTCAGGTAGTCCATTCACCAGTTGTGGTCTTGTTGGACTTGGAGGACTTAATTATGAAAATGTATGCTTTTATCACCTGAAGGTTGAACTATTGCAATGAACCAAGGCTGATTTCAAAGGTGATGTAGAAATGGCAATTGATGTGCCATAGTCCGCATATTGGAAGATTGAAATAATTCAGTAGCTTCACCCCATTCCCATAGGCTACTCCACGAGTAAGACTTTCTTGGATTAATATTCCTAGATTGTGTGGCAGGTTTTAGCCATAGCTATTACTTTCAAAGTAGTAAATACTCCTACACATTTGCATATGTATATTTGGTCTTCCAAACATTTAGTGAGATTTAATCACTAGTGAGGGGTTTTGATCATTAGGTTGTATAAGTAAATCACTGATGATATACTTGAATCAAATCAACAAAGGATATTCATCATACATGTAATAACCCTCAGATTTCTGGCAGAATAATTTTCCTCAAATCCCTCACAGCTTAAATCATTGAATTTTAGAGGTCATCTAATCAACTCCTTGCCAACAGAGAAATTCCATTATAGCTAATTGTCAAACCCAACTCAGCACTGGTAATGGCATGAAATCATCTATCTTTTTTCTTGAAGAACTGAGAATGCAAAGTGCATACATTGACTTAGATTAAGTGTTCCCATGCCACAATTAATTTGATAGAGGTGGTTAAAACCTAAACCTGACTCGAAACTTGAAACCATTTTAATTTTCTAATAACATGCTAACAACTTCCTCCCCCAAGTCCCAGGTTTCAGTTAATAATATTTTGGGAACAATCCAATGATTACCACACAAGGTTGAAGCATCTTTATGAAAACTGGAGTAGATGCACTGCAAATTAAATCCTGACATTTGAAAAGAATCTAAGCTGTGAGATATCTTATACTTGAGTGCTTCAAGTTGATCCATGTTTGGATAAGAATACAGCTTAATTATGTAGCAAAAGAGGAAATTAAGGAACCAAGAAAGAACCTCTGATATGGGAGTCATGAAGGACATGCAACCATTAAAACACATGACAGCAGAGCATAAGCTGGGAAGAACAGAACAAGTGAGTTTAGAAACAGAGAGAGGTGTAACAAGGTCTGTTACAATAACATTCATACAGGTCAACCATCAGACTCCCTGAGCTGCTACCACAAAATTATGCTCCAGCTCACAAGTAAACACAGCTTTGTGGCCTTTCCCTAAGCATTATTCCCTTTAAAAGATAAAAAGGGCAAATCTGCAGTGCAGGTGTGAAGATTGGTTAGGTCTATCATTGCATCATTATTGGCAGAAAGAAGGATCCTGCTGAGCCAGAACTTGTACTGAGATTAAAACTGCTCAACAGAAAAATTTTAAATGCCTCTTTTTGAAAGTTATATGAAAAACTCCTGAGAAGGAGGGAAGAGAGGAAAAGTTCCATAAACAGAGAGTTCATAATATGACCTAAAGGCTTAAACATTACCGGTAGTTAATGATTGGAGTTCTGTAACTATCTCATACAAAATCAATACTTTTCTAAATAAAATAAACTATTCTCAATAATTTATATAGGAAAATGTTCCCTGTAGAAAAATTGTGTCAACAGAAGAAGTTCCAAGAGCATAAAGGATTAACCCTAACCCTATCATATCCTGGGATTTGCTCAGTGATAGCTCTGGTTTGTATCTAAACACATTCATGCCTATCTCCATCTTTAATCAGATATACTTGTCTGTGAGTTAATTTGGTTATTGCAGCTGTATAAAAGCATGTTAATCAGAGAGTTTTATAAGCTTCAATGTTCTAATCTGTTTATATCCAGATTAGATAGAAATGACTATCAAAACACCTACCCTCATAATTACTACAATATTAGCAAAATATTAGCAAATTACTACAATATTAGCAAAATGTAATTAAACCACCTTGGGAATGGAGAGAAAACCTATAGATCAAATTTACAAGGTGGGGCAGGTGTGTGAGAGGCAGATTATCCTTACAAGGATTTTGGTTCCACATCTCAATTTCAATCCTACAGCATATTTTTTTCTGAACTTCATGGGAATGGCAAAAAGACATCCTATGTTCTGCGACTATCTTAGAAAACTATGAGTTCAGCCATTTTTCCCCCTGAGAGCTTTGAGAAGCTCTTAAACACCTCCATTTATCATATTTGACTGAACCCCTATACCCAACAAGGAGGGGATTGTTAAACAGAACCATCTCCTTTTCAAATAGCTACTCAACTTGCTCAAGGCAAATCATTGTCTGTGACCAGAATTAGCTCTCAGCCTGATTTGGTATAGTCTCAATCTAGTATAGCCTCTATTTTCAAGCAGAGCCCATTGAAAGTAGTCAATTGTACTCTTCTCTGCCTATAGATATACAGTATATGCAGAGGTAGGAGCGCCAGGCCAAAGGGGAATGGATAACAAAGAAAAAGATAATTTTATTAAAAGAAAAAAAGATTTTTCAAAAGAGAGAAACTGGATGCCTTACCTACCTTTGCTTCAATCCAATTTTATTGCTCACCAACCCTATCGCAGGTATCCCATTAGTTTATCCCCAAGGGAATGCATTCCTCAAATCAATAACAAGAACAAATTATCCCACCCATGACTGATGTCATTACACTGCACCCCAAAACATGACATTTCCCAGAACTTAATCAAAAACTATTTTGATTAAACCAGAAGATTAAAAAAAAAAGCCCAGGCTAAGTAAAATGTAAAACTAGTTACAAAATGTCACCAGCTGGTAACTAGAGAAAACTAACATTGGCACCTGGGTAATATCCCTAAGGACTTCACAGCACAGCAGCTCCCTGTGAAATGCCCCAGAGTGATGTGAAAATCCTTGGCATTATTTCAGAAAGTCTGGCTGTTTTTCATAGTAGCTATGGACTAGGCAGATATTAAGTTGTAACCAGATGTAATCATAGCTCAAGTAGGTCCACTGAAATCAGAGGTACTTAATCCAATTTCTTTCCATGCAATTCCTCTAAATAAGGCTATATCTGGATATAACCCATAATGAATATCAGTACACTATAAATAAGAATGATGAATAAATATCAGGATGCTGTTTTTATATAAAACGTGCAATAAAATTTCCTGTTCACTGTTGTGTGTTCCCAATATTATTCCAGAATGGAGAAAGCTTTGATGTCTTTGGATCATCCATTGCAGGAAGAATAATGACTACTGCTACCTGTGTCAGATGCCTATAGTATGTTGTCTAGTGTAATCAAGCTCTGTAGGAAGCAGACATATACTAATAGTATTGTTGGAAGGGAGGCCAACAAAACCGCTTCCAAGATCTTTCTCAATAAGACTTTTAACTGTGATATTGCATATTTCATACATTGTCAGCCATGACTTTGTTATTGTGTTTCTGAAAACGTATGCAAAGAAAGGAACCTCCATAATTTCAAAAGCAGAAATTGAAGACATAGTATTAATTTATAATTGATTATATTCACAATTCATTAACAAGTAATAGAATAGTTCTCATATACAAAGAAAATTTTGATCCCAACACCCTACAATAGTTCACCATAGATTCAATTTCCAGTCTGTTGTTTTGATGTATCAGATAGCAAATCATATTACCACTTTCAGATCTGTCCCAGATCCTTAGCTGATTCCAAATTTCAATTCCAAATAACCAAATTGTTTATTTGTACCCTATGACGATCATTAAGTGTTGTACCTCATGATTCT